>CM017188.1:18414311-18429311 GCA_004837865.1 Musa balbisiana | reverse complement strand
AAATATTTTCTTATTATATTTGAATTTTTATTTAAAAATAATTTGATATATAAGTCATATACAAACGACTTAATAACACAATATAAATTACAAGCATCAACACAATACAAACTTACCAATTCTTCCATGATTTTGAAATATAAAATCATTAGTTCCTTTAGATTCTTTTTATATTTTTATTTTTCCAAAAAATTGTTGATTTATTCACATTATTTGGCTCTAGAGTAAAAAACGTCCAAAAAATTGTTGATTTATTCTCATTATTTGGTTCTACAGTCAAAAAAACGTTTGACTTTTGCTTATTTAATATGGATTAGATAATTACCACAAGCATTTATTTGGAGCACATAAAAATTATTCAATCTACTTAGTTAGTTATGTTTAGCATCTTGATATCTATATTTTAAAAAGTTACATTATTATTTCTATGCTTACAAAAGTAAAATATTTAATTTTATTTTATTTTTATATCGACGATTATATTGACGAAAGATACCGCAAGTGTTATCACATGTAAATAATATTAAAAAGAGATAAAAATATAATTTCTATCCTCATCATCCAAATAGATTAATTTCATATAAGGTTAACTAATTTCAAAGCTTCACTATCCTTTCTATAGTTTTATCTTCCCCTTTACTTTTATTATCCTCCTTGATTGCTTACCTAATGACGATCGATAGTAATCCTCGTCTCCTATACCGTTCCATTTCTTTTATTTCGCTATCCTCTTGGATGACCTACCTAATGGTTATTTTGCTTTTATTGTCTTCGGCTTCATTGTCCTCTCGAATGGTCTACTCAATAGTGGCATTGACGATGCACATAAGATTAATGGCTCTATGTGAAAATTAATCTCTTTAAATGATAAGTATCAACAATTTTTATTATTCTTGTTTTAATATCTTTTCTATAACTTGCGATAGCTTTCAGTCGACAAAATGAGGAGAATATTTTTTTCATAAATATAAAATATCAATATAATTTTTTAAAATATATGGATCGAACTACTAAGCATAGCCAACAACTCCTTATTTTTAATCTAATTTAAATTTTATTTTGACGGAATTAGATATCTAAACTCAAACCTAAATTACTCCTGTCATTGTATTCACTCCAAATTCAATTAGAAAAAGACTATAATTCGAGTCAACTGAATCCTACTGATGTCATATACTTAGGTTCTTATTAATTATTTTATAATAATAACAATATACCGTCTCATATTTTTATTCGAACAAAATATTTTTTTGTTCGGTTTAATTATTATTTTTCCCATAATGACTTTATGGGCAGAAAAAAAAGTCCAGCCTCTCGTTTTCGGGTCAAAGAGTTCCAAGCCGCGAACGCCATCCGTCGGATGCGTCGTCGCCACGGCGGCTGGCGCACTTCGCTTTCCTGATCGGGAAAACGGACCTGCCTGCCACCGGGTGGTGGGTACAGCCACGAGAGAGAGAGAGAGAGAGAGAGAGAGAGAGAGAGAGAGAGAGAGTCGAGGAGGCGTTCGCGTGGACGCATCATCGCAGCCGTGGAAATGGGGGTGTAGTCCTCCCCTCTCCCATCAGCGTCAGCCGTTCCGACGAGATGAAATGAAGCAACCATTAGTGCTGCTCCCACGCCGCCTCCACCTCGGCCTACGAACTTCCGCTTCTTCTTCGGCGAGGTAAAAGTTGACGGCGACAGAGATACTGATTAGGGCGGATTCGCCTCTCCCCTCCCCCCATTCTTTTAAAGCGAAGCATAATAGGTTGTTTTGCTTCGTATTCGCAGGTCGTCGGGCGGATCGGCGATGACGCCTCCACCGATCCTCTCCCTCGTGCTGCCCTCCGAGACCGGTCGGGTCCTCAGCATCCAATCTCACACGGTCCAGGTGTCCTTCTATCCTTTCTTGGCCTCTTCTTTCTTTGTTACTCTTATTGATCTCGTGCTTTTATGCGCCTTCTTTCCAGGGCTTTTCACATGGTAGTTGAACTTTTTGATTAGGGTAGTTCTTGTTCTTGGTTAAGAGAATCTGATGACACAATTCTATGTGGTTTCGCCATTGTTTAGGGCTCTGGCTGGAGCATGCTTGAGTGACACCATGGATAAGAATGTTCTTTTTAGCATATAAATATCCCCATCGGCTGCAGGGGAATCTTCTTGAATGTCCATTTCACGTGGTTTCTGACCACATTTTCATAACTAAGTGATCGATTCATCTAGTCGTGATGCAATTGTATGCTTTTGAAACGCCCTTCGTCACTATAGATGATAGATGGTAGAAAGAATCAAAAACTGAGGAAAATTTTGTCTTCCTTTTGCGGTGTCACTCTTTATATCATTGTTCTGCCCCAGGATATGTGAATGTGGGTTGCCTATAGTTGGTCTTGTGGTTTGGAGCATTAGAAGAAGCCATTATGGCAGCCAATAAGATCATGCAGCTCTAAGGCATTACCTTCTGAGTAGCATCTCTACGGGGCAGTTTAATGTACTCTTGGTCAATACAATTCTCTGAGCTATCAATCTTAGACTACCCTGCTTATTTTCGAATCTCTTTACATGCCTATCATTGGGTTTGCTAAGTAACACGATATTAGTTATGCATTACTTTAACCAAAAAAGAAAAATAACATCTGTTTTAACTTAACAATTATAGGTGTATCAGAATTACGTTTCTTTTTTTATTACCAGTACTTATTTCTTCGTCAGAGTCGATACTTTATATTGTCATCATGCTAATTCATGCTTTAGGCTTCCTCTTTACCTCATCATATATAGGAGCCACAACAGCAGTCCTGATAGACAGAATTCCTTGGTGTGGTTAGCTGAAAATATGGAATGAAAGCCAACTTAATTAAATAAGGCTCATAGATTTTTACAGTTCATGGTGGGATGGTGGGATTTTATCTATGACTTTTTGGCTGCTAGTCATGGTAGTTTTTCTCTGGTTACATCATTGTCATAATGCTTGGACTCTGTTTCTTTGTTTCCAGGGATATGTTGGCAACAAATCTGCTGTCTTTCCTCTTCAGCTACTTGGCTATGATGTGGACCCTATCAACTCAGTTCAGTTTTCGAATCATACAGGCAAGCTGCTTTACATAACTTCCTTCCGACAGTCTCGGAATCAGAGGCCTCATTTACGGTGCGAAATTATTTGCTGCTGTGTACGAATGCATGGTTGAGCGGTGCACAGTTTGGATCAAATTCAATTAGTGGTTTAACCAATAATTGATTTTGCAGGATATCCAACATTTAAAGGGCATGTTCTTAATGGCCAACAGCTGTGCGATCTGATTGAAGGCCTTTCAGCAAATCATCTATTATATTACACCCATTTATTAACAGGTTGGCCTTTTATTTTATGCTGCATTGCTGTTGCTCAGCAGTTTTGCAAAACAAATTACCTGTTGAAGATTTAATGGATAAAGTGACATTTTTCTTTACTTATTTAACATTATCATTTGCTTATTTAAACTTGTTTTTCATCTTATAGCATAATTGTCTTATTTTTGTGTCTATTTTTTCTGTCATGCAAAAATAGTTCGCACCACCAAATCGAGTCAAATGAGTTTTTAGTTATGCAGGGCAGTGATAGTTATCATGTATGATTCACATTTCCAACCATGATCATGGGATCTCTGGACAAAATCAGAGTTGCCAAATAGCAGTAAGAAGGGCCCATAGACTTAGCGTCTGCTGTAATACCAGAAGCTTCTTTACGGATACCAATTAAGGTGTTGATATTAAGCACTTGTATTTTTAATCAGACAAAGGCCATCTTCATCAACAAAGAAATATTTTGGGGATGTGGATCGATTATACTTCTGGAAATTGCAAAAAAAGAAAAAAAGAAAAGAATCTTTTGACAAGCTTCAGATATCAATTTGCTATTGTCACTGGAGAATAACTGTTTTTGTTCACTGTACGAAGGAGCCTATGTTGTAATTGAAGGGTAGGAGGGAACAAGTGTACATATGATGTCAAAGTGGAATTCAACCTATCATCCTATAGTGCTTTCCATAAACAATAAATAGTTCTTTAAGAGGATCTATCAAACAAAAAGTGTTCCAACCTATCTTGTGTTATTATGATTTATGATGACATCAAGCATTGTTTCAACCTGAAAGCACCAGGTTCTAAACAGAACTCAAAAAATTAGGAAAGTAGTAGTTACTGCACAATTGATCAGTACAAGATTCTACTTCTAAATGCTATGATGCGATTTCCAAGATGAAGAACAATGTAGGCAATGACTTTGTAGAGACTTGAACATGCACCATATGTGAATGTTCATGTCCATTTATGGGATTAATGTATAATTCCAATTTAAAATGTGTGCTACACGCTTGATGTTCCTTAATGTTGAAATTGTTTACTGTCATTCTTCAGCATAGATGTGATGTTATGTATTTGAGTGACATCTAGTGTATTAAAAAGTTTTGTTTCTATGAAGTTATCATTGAGGTTTAGCAAGTCTTGTTTGTATTTGCATGCCATTATTTATTGTAAACCTATATGTAAATTCTGGAAAAATGTATTAGCAGCAAATGCATTGTTTTTATCACAGATCTTCTATCATTTTATTTCTGCACAGTAAGTTATCACAAATTTTGCAAGTCTGCAGGTTATATTGGTTCAGTAACATTTCTAGAAATGGTATTACAAGTTGTGGAGAGACTGCGGGTGGTCAATCCTGGACTTCTATATGGTTAGTTTTTGACAAACTTCCATTTTCTTAAACAAGCACAGTGTTTGACTTGCCATGCATTACAAGTCTTGATGGTAAATTTGTCTTAATTCTCTAAGAAGCATCCAAACTTATGATTTTCTGTTACGGGATACTGAGAGTGTGTATTGGTCAAGTTATATTTTGACTTTAGTCGATTTTTTAAAAAATGTAATGATTAACAAATTTGATTACTATACTATGGCAAAAAATTGAGATCAAAATATTAAAAATAATGAATTGTGAAATATATTTATCAATGTTGAAATGATATCTAGATGATATAATTATGTTCTCATGTAATCTTCCTATTTCGAATTGAGCCCGTGTAAAAGAAATAAACACCTTAGTTGATTTAACCATCTGAATGCATTAGATGGTTGTTCTGGAAATATTTACTTGAGCAAGATGTTGGAGAAATGAGAAATTCCAGATATGAGATTTTCCAGAAAACCAATTTATACAGGAGTCCTTTAATTATCTTTGAGCCTGTAGCCTCTTTTATACTTTCAAATTTGGGGAAGTAACCTTACAAAGTTTGGTCAAATCTTCTGTAAAACTCTATTTTGAGTTGTACCAGGAGCCTGTTTGAAACTGTTGGTATAATTCTTCAGTGATGCTGTTGATAGGGTATACTTTCACAATATTTTCTCATCCTGGAATTTATTAGACTTCTTCTTACTAGTTTGTGATCCTGTTATGGGAGACGAAGGAAAGCTATATGTTGCACCTGATCTGGTTTCTGTATATCGTGAGAAGGTCAGTTATTGACAGCTTGTCTTCTACTTTGGCGCTTGTTGTTACTTCAGTTGTTCTGAAATCTCTTTAATATTGGTTTATATACAGTCATTATCGGTTTTGATGGTCTGTAAACTTATTCCATACATAAGTTAAATTTGGATTTGAATGAAATGTGTTACTTTAATTTGGGATAAATCATGCCTGATATTGATATCTGAGAAGCATAAAATTAATCTTTTTGGGCAAATTGGATGGAAGTTTTCAAAACAATAGTACATGAAACTGATGAAAGCATATGCAAACTACTGAACAGTCAGGAAGAACTAAAAAATGCGTATATATATATATATATATATATATATATATATATATATATATATATATATATATATATATATATATATATATATATATATATATATATATATATATATATATATATATATATATATATATATATATATATATATATATATATATATATATATATATATATATATATATATATATATATATATATATATATATATATATATATATATATATATATATATATATATATATATATATATATATATATATATATATATATATATATATATATATATATATATATATATATATATATATATATATATATATATATATATATATATATATATATATATATATATATATATATATACATATATATATATATATATATATATATATATATATATATATATATATATATATATATATATATATATATATATATATATATATATATATATATATATATATATATATATATATATATATATATATATATATATATATATATATATATACAATATATTTATTTATTTATTTATTTATATTGGGGAGAAGACGCCACTCCAGCAGATTACTTATTATGCTGCTTGGCTCCTCCAAGCTTATATTAAAGGCTTTAGAGTTTCCAGTTGAATGAAAATCACTTACACCAAGGAAACCAACTGGCAGCCCACTTGGTGGATGGTAGGGCACTTCCAACAAGATGACTGTCATCCCGATATGCTAGCTCCTCAAGAGAAAATCCACTTTGTTAGAGATGACAGTAAGTTACACAATTTTTGGGTCCATCTTCACAATTTGCTACCATATGCAACTTATGGAAATCACAAAACAAAACAAAAAAAGACCTGTATTTGTCTTCTATTGAATTTATAGGGCTTCCCAGTATTTACTTTATTATGACTTGAACAAGACCTTCATATCAAGTTGTTCCTTTGGCTATATATTAGACTTGCTAGATAGTAGATAGTGCTTTCCATTTTTTTCCTTTCTTTTCTTTACTACCTTATTAAAATTCAGCTGGAAAATACTAACAATATTCCTTGGTAGGTTGTTCCTGTTGCTTCAATGCTTACCCCTAACCATTTTGAAATCGAGCTGCTAACAGGATTGAGGTACAATTGCATTTTTCTTGTTTGAATTATCATGATAAAGCCCCATGAAAAAATTCTCAGGATATCAAATCATTAATTGAGAAGACTGGATAGCATTGTAATCCTTAGGTTTTGTAATGTAACATTTGATCAGATGGTCGATTGCTGAACTTAACATTTTGAATGTTCTAGTAGAAATCATCTATGGTGCTGTTTGAACTAGGATTTGCAAAAGGAATACTCATGTTTCCACGTGTTCTTGGAAAAGGAATCTTGCTTCTAATAAGCTGGGAATTGAAAAAGGATTAGCTAGAATATTTTTTTTGATAATTAAGGAGAAAGAACTATTTTTGTTTGATTTCTTTTAATAATATTTTTTATTTTGTAGAATTACATCTGAAAGTGATGGGTTGAAAGCTTGTAATATTCTTCATGCAGCTGGACCTTCAAAGGTTTATTTTTATTACATGAAAGCTACTCATTTACCTCCCTTTGCCTAATTTTAGATTTGACTAGCTGGATAGACTTCTCATGCAACCATACACTAATGTATCTTCAAATTTTGAAAATGTTACTTGTGCTTAAGTAACTGACTTCTGGAATTATAAATTGCAATCATGTGCCATTTCACATTTCTGCGTACTTTACATATGCGTACATGCACCCTTTCACACTGATCATTGGATTAATTGACAACATTCTTCAGTTGACACATGTTTGCACAATGCTGGTCGGGTGTTCCCTGCCATGCCATTGGGCATGTTGTAGTGGTGGCCTTGTGGAGTAGAGCTCACGTTGGCTGGCATGTAACTTACCCATAAGATTGAAACCCTTGGCTTGCATGCAGACACTTGTTTTTTGTAACAAGCATTTGATAGAAACCAAGTTTGTAAAATTACAAAGAAATTATGAACAGTTTAAACAAAACGATTTCTTTCTTTTGATTGTTTTAGGATTAGGAAAAATGATTTGGATATGAATGTCTTTATATTATGGAATTATTTGAAAGGTTGTGCCTTCTTGGAGTGGTACAGTTGTCCATTGTGGTCATAACATATTGGGTTTTGAGTTGCGGAACAAGCTTTTTGCAAGTGGGGTTAGTTTTATGGACATTTGATCCATCATAAAACACATAATGACTATTGACACCTTATTTATTGATGGATATTTTTCAGCATTATTGGAAAATGCTAATAAAAGAGTGCATTTAACTGACCAAAAAAAAAGAGTGCATTTTAAGTGGCATTTAGCTGAAGTATTGGTTATAAACTTATCAAGCTGAAGTACATCAACCATGTGTCAGATATCGAGTCATAAATGTAAACAAAATGCAGAATATGTTCTAAGTGTATGCTCTATATTGCTGTTGTATTATGTAAGCAATGAAATTAACTATGCTAATCAGCTATGTCATCAATGTTTATAAATTGAGGCAGGATCCAGTGGAACATTTTCATACAAGTACAATGTAGAATATTTGAACCCACATAAGTTTCATTGATGTTAGTTTGACTTGCAACATTGCCCCTTAATAGAGCTTAATGGCAGAAGATGATCTATGTAGTCCACCCTATAGCTGGGATCTGTGGCTCATTGTTTGTATTGCCTCATGAGCTACTTAAGCACCTAAGGGAATTGATTCTATTTAGTAGTAAAAATAACTCTTCAACACATTGAAAGTTGAGATCGGTATTCCAATCTGGAAAAAAACATCATGTTTTTTGCAACATTTTATTATTCTTTCTTTGCAACTAATGACATAATTTAAGTTAAACAACTTACATAACTTGTGATACTTATTTTACAGTTGGCCCAGTTTCACTTTAATTTACTACCTGATTTATCCATAAAATTTGCAATTATTACTGGACGTACAAACTGAACAAGCATTTAGTTTCAAGCACCATAATTTTATTTTTATCTTAGATTCTATAATTTCTTCTGCTCATGATTCTGTTTTCTTCTTTTCATTTGCATAGTTGTGATTCAATTTGAATTCTTAACTCCAGGTGGTGATAACAAGCTTGAGTATAAAAGAAAAAGTCTTCCTCATTGGCAGTCATCAGAAAGTGAAGGTATTGTTCCAAATTTCATAGTCTGCATGTTAAAACATCCTGATGATGCTATTTGCAGGGAGATTGACACTAATGAAGTTTTGACTAGTATATGGAAGGAATTTTTGTTGATTATTTGTGCTCTATACATTTCATTTAGAATTTTAAACTATTAGTTTTGCATGTAGTCCGTTTTATGTCTTGCATGGAAATAAGCTCAGTTTGATGAGGCATTGTGATATGTTCTATATCATTCTATTTTTTTGCCTTTAACTCTTAAAATAAGCTTTCTCTCTCTTTAAAGAGAAAAAGAATACTTCAGTACTATATGTTGGATTTCATTTTACTATTTCATAATAAGGGCTGTTTTTGGAAAGTCATTGGCACATTCATCTTCCTTTAGCAGCATATTTGTTGCTTCAATAGAACTTGTTTTCTTCTTGCTCTTTTACTAATAATTTGGGATCACCAGTTGCATGTTGTTACAATCTCTCTGTTTTAGTTGGTTTACAGCAGAATACTGCTGCTTCTTATATCATTCAAAGTCTCCTCTGTGTAAATAATTGTCAGTTTCTTGTTTATGTTGATTAATAACTTGGAAGCACTGGATGCAAGTTGTCTATATTGTCAGTGTCTCTGGATTTTGTTCATGACTATCTTTTATGTAATTCAGAGGCCTTAACTTATAATGCTTATCAGTTCGTTGTCAAAGTTTATCACTTAACATAGCTTGTAAATCTTGGTTCTAACAAATCTGTTAAACCCTCTTATAGATGGCATGCTGATCTAAGCCATAACAAATTAAATTGTGTATGCGATGAACACATGGCAATCATGATGACCTGCAGAAGATGTAGAGATAATGGTTTGTTTGCTAGAACATTATGTGATTCACAAGGGTGAAGTCGGTAGCAACATATGGTAATGACCAATGGATACAGTAACTATTGAGTTAGTGAATCATGCCTGCCTGCTACTCTACATATTCATTATGGAAGTTTTAATTCTTGTTCAAAGACAATTTTAAGAGTGCATAATAGAAATCTTTGGATACAAAAGGTGAAACTGTTAATCATTCTATTCTGCTACTTGTATATCTATTTTGTTGCAAGACAACATCAGCTCATTGCCTGATTTGCAGGGTCAATCACCACAGCAGTTTAAGATAGTGATTCCTAAGATTCCTGCATATTTTACGGTATGCATTACATATTACTGAAGAAATGGTTTTCTGGGTTCTTGTAAATTGCCTTTTTCCTTTTATGTTTTGCATGTCTTTCTGGTGTTGATGCTATTTTGACTGTCCACAGATTGGATTCATATGATCTCTTTTTATTATCAACCGAGATATTTCAGATGTCTATGATGAGATGGATCACTTTTGCAATATGATTTTTTTGGAGGTGGATAAACCTTATGTCCTACACCATTTCTATCATATTGAACATGATGTCATTATGGTGTTTTTCCTGTAAATAACTGGCTTACACAAGTGACCCCTGAGTGTTTCAGCATTTAGCTTGCTTCTTGATATCAACTTACTTGAGAGGATTTCTGGCTTATTTTTCCTTGTATGACTTGAAATTTGAACTTTGAAGTCCACTGAGTCTTAATATGTCTTTTAATCAATTACCTCTAATCATGATGTCTCTTTTTTTCCTATGGATGCCAATCAAATTCTTCGTCATGCTCTCTATCTTGATTTTGTTACATAATAATAAAGATGCTTATGCCAACAGAACTAACTTTTTGCTAGTCTTCTATACTAGCTCATCCTTTTATTGTTATCATGGAATATAAATGCTTATGATGATCTTTTTTCATTATGGTGGGGTCATAATCTGCAGGGCAGTGGCGATCTGATGACAGCACTTTTACTGGGATGGAGCAATGTAAGGCTTCACATTTCTTGCTACTTGACTTTATTATCGCAAATCAATTACTTCTGCTTTATGGAGTGTTGCAAGGTTTATTTTTTTTCTTGGGTGTATTTGATGTTTAGAAATATCCAGATAACCTTGCGAAAGCATCAGAGCTTGCAGTGTCGAGTTTACAGGTACTCAATTCTTTGGCCTTGGTATTACTGCAAACTCAAAAAGAAAAAAGAGAAAAAACTATCAGACAATCTTTTGGAGCTTTTTTTTGCTTTTGGTTGGGTCTTATCTCTTTTGCAGGTTCTTATTTGTGTTAAACTATTCATGTATAAATAGTAAACGTGTTAAAAAGTATGCATATGAAAAATAGTAAACAATACTAAATGAGAAATATATGATCAACCTGACATAGTAATATGCAACTCTAAAATTCAAGTTAAACTACTCCTTTCGACTGCTCAAAGCTCGGGTGAGACTTTTGAATTGTCTGTTGCCAAAATCATTAAAAAAAACCCATCCATATATGCTCCTGTTGTGCACCTGATATCAACTCCTTTGTCCCACTTTTATTCTAAACAAATTTGTTGCTCCATCGTCCATATTATTCTGATCACTCTCATTCTTTTACAGAATTTCCACTTTCTGTGCTTGCTAAACTTTTTTGCCAGTATATACAGTCATGGATTCTCCTGTCTCAATCATAGTTTGATGATTTCTATAATGGTTCTTTATTAAACTTGTTATAGCCATAATTTTAACTTCATTTTTTTTCTGCAATTACATCCTTCAGTACTTGGTACACTAACTTGTATAGGACAAGTTTCTTTGTGAATGTTCCAAACCAAACCAAACCAAACTTGTTTGTAGTATGACTTGAATCAAGTACTTTCAACTTCACAAGTTAATGTTTCTCATCAGGTGCTCCAAGCACACCCATACTCCAGAATATGTGATAACGTTTTTGATATCTGCAGGCTGTGTTGCAGCGCACACTGGCAGATTACACGACCGCAGGTTTTGATCCACAATCGAGCAGTCTAGAAATCCGATTGGTACAGAGCCAAGATGATATTAGGAACCCAGAAATTAAATTGAAGGCGGAGAGTTATACTTGAAGGCTTGATCATCGTGGTTAAAGGATTACTACTTGCTTAATAAGGTTGAGAATGATAGAGGCATCACCCAAGCCTTTTTGTACGTCGTCCTTTTGTTGGAGATGCTCTTTTCAGGGTGTTGGGGAATCCTTTGAATATGTATCAAGGACAAACAGATCAATAGAAACCATCTTATTCTCTGTTATTCTACTCAACAAGCTTTTAGCTTTAGTTGGCTGAAACAGATTTAGGAAAGATTTTTGTGCATTTGCAAGTTCAACTTCTGATCCTTTTAGTGATTCATCGCTTCTTATCAGTCATTTCAGGACAAATAGCATCAACTTCATTATCTCAAATAAATAGATATGATTTACTCTTGCATCATAACATTTTGCAATTTAATATACTCTCACCAACTGCAACGTGAGGCCTCCAATTGGAATAAGTGATCTCTTCTGAATCATTCATCTTCCAAATTGTCATCTCTTTCCAAACATAAAACCTTTGGATCGCACTGAAATTGAAATTTGCTGTGTAAATCATAACCCTGTTTATAGTGAAAGATAATCAAATCAATCACGTAATAAATCATGATATCAAAGAGATGTCAAATCTTTTTTTATAAGGTAGGAATTAGAAATATCTAATCTTCTCATGATCATAAGAATCATTATGATATGATTGGATACGACATCCAAACTTGTACACATGAATCTCTCGAGTAGTTATCAATGCCAAGTACACAACTAGCAAGCACATCATAATCTAAAATGAGGGGAAAACAAGGAATCATGAGACCAGATAAATGCCTTTCCATAAATAAATAAAGGATGCCAAATTAGCAAAGAAACAAATCGATCCACAGTGCAAAGAGAAGACAATCATCGATCCTTATGTAATCAAATGTGATGCAAGAAGCCAAAACATGGACTCTACCGGACGAGACCTTACCAACCCCATATGCTTGATCAAGCTGAGACCATACGATCATGCTACCACATTACCTGAATGATCCGTGCTGTTATACATGCAAATTAAGATTCACATTCCGATGGATATGGCTGATAGAATTGGTAATAATTACTGGTTTAATAGGAGGAAGTACATGTAATCACTCCCTTCCTGCAGTGTACTATCAACTTATGACACGAGACATGCAGTACTACTTATGTATATATATATATATATATATATATATATATATATATGGATCCCAATTCCATCAAAACCGATATGGAGTTGCTGAAACCTCAGACACGAAGTCCATTTCGCAGCTGGAGGACTCGGCCAGTACGTAAGTCTCTTTACCCCCACATGTACATGCGCCCATCCTCCCTATCAATGTCCTGTACTATAAAAATCCTGTAGACAAAGTTCTTAATATATAAATCGTGCACTAATCGAAGGTTATGTTATTTTAGTGTTTTACTAAGTTTGTCGAACGAAGAATGTTGTGTGTAGTAAGTAGTAATACATAAAAACACATTCTACGTGTTTTCATCTCGCAGTGATGCATGGATTTGCTCAACTTTCTGTGTCACGCACACACACCGACGGTAGAAAAGGAACATATGTCCTTTCCGATCTGCAGCGTTTAGTTAATTCTTTATAGCGCACTCTTTGATGGCGTGTTCTGTGCTTTGCTTTCTCAGCGTTTTATTCATACTTCTTCGTGACCATTCCATTCCATTGTGTCCGACAGATAAACGAGCTCCGCGTTGGGTAGGAAAAGGAAGTGAGGACTCACATGGCAGTGGTAGACGTAACCCAGGCACAGCAGTGGCATCAGCTGCTTCTCGGATAACCTAACCACACGATGAAGATGAGATTTGACTCGAGGTTTTTATCTTCTAGGTGTCGGAGGGGGTGCGCTTGAGGGTGGCGGCGAGGTCGGAGACCTTGCGGCCGAGCACGAGGGAGGCCATCATCTCGTCGTTACGGCGGATGTTTTCCGGTCGTCGTAAGCATAAAATCTATAATTATGTTATATCAAAATACAAAAATAATCTTTATATCAAATATGACGATGCGTATCTTTTGACGTTATCTGTTCAGATATCTTATTTGATTATATTGATTATGTTTTGATAAATTTATAAAATTATCATAAGCTTAATGAAAAATCTAAAAAATATATTTTAATTGATTGTTCCTTACAATTTAAAGCATATCGATTATATAATCATGACAAAGTTATTATTAACAAGAATATTATGTTGATAAAGTTATTATTAACAAAAATATTATGTTTAATGAAAAGACAAGTCGAAATTAGAAGAACAATAAAGATGATAAATAAATTTGGATTCAGTAAAACTAAACACTCCACAAAATCAAGTGATAGATCCTGCTCCAATAAGTTCATCATCATCCTCACCCAATAGTAGTTTAGATTCATCGGATGATTTCTCATATGAAACCTCTTCAAGAAAATTTAGATTACTAATAGAAATTTATGATTTAGTATTTACTTTGTTTATTTCAAATCCTATTAGCTTTTGAAAAAAAAGTTGAAAAATAGGAATAACGAAAGACAATGAAGGAGAAAATCAAGTCAATTGAAAAGAATGAAACCTGAGAGTTACTGTATCTACCGAAAGAAAAGAAAACTAATAGTATTCAAAACAAAGTATAATATAGATGAAAGCATCTAAAGGCATAAGGCTAAATTTATAGCAAAAGATATTCATAGTAATAGTATATTGATTTTTATGATATATTTTCTCCAAGTAGTTAGATTTGAAATCTTGAAAACCTTCGTAGTTTTAGTCGTTCACTTGAGTTAGCATGTTTATCAATTTGATATAAATCTATCTTTTTTAAATAGAGATTTATAAGAAGATATTTTTTTTAACTCAACCTAAATATTTTTTAGTTAAAAGATATGAAAAAATGATGTATAAATTAAAGAAAGCTCTTTATGGGCTTAAACAAGCACTAACGGTATGATATAGTAAAATTAACTTTTATTTTTATCAAAATAGACTTAAGATTAGCAATAATAAATCTACTTTTTATTTTAAAAATAAAGATAAACATAATCTTCTTTTTTTTTATATTTATATCGATGATATATATATATATATTCTTTTATGGTAGAATTTAAGAAATGTATAA